>CM067362.1:105575300-105615871 GCA_034401795.1 Chaetoderma sp. LZ-2023a | reverse complement strand
ACGACACGACGATGTTTCACTCACCCACCCACCCACTCCCTCACCCGCTCGCTCGCTCGCTCCCTCCCTCCCTCCCTCCCTCCCTCACCCACCCACTCACTCACTCACTCACCCACCCACCCACCCATCCACTCACTTACGCACTCACTCACTCACTCACTCACTCACTCACTCACTCAATCACTCACTCACTCACTCACTCACTCACTCACCCACTCACTCACACATAGGAGGTTTGACGGAAGTTTGCAGACTGGCAGGTATGCATAGGTAACTATGTAAATACCTGGGTCGGCGTTTTTAAATACTCGGGAGATGATGACTCAGGAGATGATTACGTGGGATATCATGACTCAAGAGAGGATGACTCAGGAGATGCTGATTCAGGCGATGGCTACGTGGGAGATGATGACTCAGGAGATGATGATTCAGGGGATACTGACTCGGGAGATGATGATTCAGGAGATGCTGACTCGGGAGATGCTGACTCAAGAGATGATGACTCAGGAGATGATGACTTGGGAGATGCTAATTCAGCAGATGCTGATTCAGGAGATGATTACTCAGGAGATGATGACTCAGGAGATGCTGACTCATGAGATGATAACTAAGGAGATGATGACCCGCGAGATGCTCACTCATGAGATGATAACTTGGGAGATGATGACTCAGGAGTTGCTGATTCAGGAGATGATGACTCAGGAGATGCTGATTCAGGAGATGATGACTCGGGAGATGCTCACTCATGAGATGATAACTTGGGAGATGATGACTCGGGAGAGGATGAGTCAGGAGATGCTGACTCGGGAGATGCTCACTCAAGAGATGCTGACTTAGGAGATGATGACTCAGGAGATGATGACTCAGGAGATGATGACTCAGGAGATGATGACTCGGGAGATGATGTTTCGGGAGATGCTGACTCGGGAGATGATGACTCGGGAGATGATGACTCAGGAGATGCTGATTCAGGAGATGATGACTTGGGAGATGCTAATTCGGCAGATGCTGATTCAGGAGATGATTACTCAGGAGATGATGACCCGGGAGATGCTCACTCATGAGATGATAACTTGGGAGATGATGACTCAGAAGATGCTGACTCAAGAGATGCTGACTCGGAGATGATGACTCAGGAGATGATGACTCAGGAGATGATGACTCAGGAGATTCTGACTCAGGAGATGATGACTCGGGAGATGCTGATTCAGGAGATGATGACTTGGGAGATGCTAATTCGGCAGATGCTGATTCAGGAGATGATTACTCAGGAGATGATGACCCGGGAGATGCTCACTCATGAGATGATAACTTGGGAGATGATGACTCAGAAGATGCTGACTCAAGAGATGCTGACTCGGAGATGATGACTCAGGAGATGATGACTCAGGAGATGATGACTCAGGAGATTCTGACTCAGGAGATGATGATTCGGGAGATAATGTTTCGGGAGATGATGACTCAGGAGATGATGACCCGGGAGATGCTCACTCATGAGATGATAACTTGGGAGATGATGACTCAGGAGATGCTGACTCAAGAGATGCTGACTCGGAGATGATGACCCGGGAGATGCTCACTCATGAGAAGATAACTCAAGATATGATGACTTGTGAGATGCTAATTCGGCAGATGCTGATTCAGGAGATGATTACTCAGGAGATGATGACTCAGGAGATGCTGACTCGGGAGATGATGTTTCGGGAGATGCTGACTCGGGAGATGATGACTCGGGAGATGATGACTCAGGAGATGCTGATTCAGGAGATGATGACTTGTGAGATGCTAATTCGGCAGATGCTCACTCATTAGATGATGACTTAGGAGATGATGACTCAGGAGATGATGACTCAGGAGATGCTGACTCAGGAGATGATGACTTAGGAGATGATGACTCAGGCGATGTTGACTCAGGAGATGATGACTCAGGAGATGATGACTCAGGAGATGATGACTCAGGAGATGATGACTCGTGGGATGCTGACTCAGGAGATGCTGACTCGGGAGATGCTGACTCGGGAGATGATGACTTGGGAGATGCTAATTCGACAGATGCTGATTCGGGAGATGATGACTCAGGAGATGATGACTCACGGGATGCTGAGTCAGGAGATGATTACACGGGATATGATGACTTGGGAGATGCTAATTCGGCAGATGCTGATTCAGGAGATGATTACTTGGGAGATGATGACTCAGGAGATCCTGATTCAGTAGATGAGGACTCTGGAGATGATGACTCAGGAGTTGATTACAAAGGAGATGATGACTCAGGAGATGCTGATTCAGGAGATGATTTCTCGGGCGATACTCATGAGATGATAACTTGGGAGATGATGACCCTGGAGATGCTCACTCATGAGATGATGACTCAGGAGATGCTGACTCAGGAGATGATGACTCAGGAGATGATGACTCAGGAGATGTTGACTCATGAGATGATGACTCAGGAGATGATGACTCAGGAGATGATGACTCAGGAGATGATGACTCAGGGGATGCTGACTCAGGAGATGCTGTCTCGGGAGATGCTGACTCGGGAGATGATGACTTGGGAGATGCTAATT
This sequence comes from Chaetoderma sp. LZ-2023a, assembly GCA_034401795.1. Taxonomy (NCBI): domain Eukaryota; kingdom Metazoa; phylum Mollusca; class Caudofoveata; order Chaetodermatida; family Chaetodermatidae; genus Chaetoderma; species Chaetoderma sp. LZ-2023a. Next base: position 105,613,304 of record CM067362.1, on the reverse strand, counting down.
CGACAGATGCTGATTCGGGAGATGATTACTCGGGAGATGATGACTCAGGAGATGATGACTCAGGAGATGCTGAGTCAGGAGATGATTACGTGGGATATCATGACTCAAGAGAGGATGACTCAGGAGATGCTGATTCAGGCGATGGTTACGTGGGAGATGATGACTCAGGAGATGATGATTCAGGGGATCCTAACTCGGGAGATGATGATTCAGGAGATGCTGACTCGGGAGATGCTGACTCAAGAGATGATGACTCAGGAGATGATGACTTGGGAGATGCTAATTCAGCAGATGCTGATTCAGGAGATGATTACTCAGGAGATGATGACTCAGGAGATGCTGACTCATGAGATGATGACTAAGGAGATGATGACCCGGGAGATGCTCACTCATGAGATGATAACTTGGGAGATGATGACTCAGGAGTTGCTGATTCAGGAGATGATGACTCAGGAGATGCTGATTCAGGAGATGATGACTCAGGAGATGCTGATTTAGGAGATGATGACGCGGGAGATGCTCACTCATGAGATGATAACTTGGGAGATGATGACTCGGGAGATGATGAGTCAGGAGATGCTGACTCAGGAGATGCTGACTCAAGAGATGCTGACTTAGGAGATGATGACTCAGGAGATTCTGACTCAGGAGATTCTGACTCGGGAGATGATGTTTCGGGAGATGATGACTCAGGAGATGCTGATTCAGGAGATGATGACTTGGGAGATGCTAATTCGGCAGATGCTGATTCAGGAGATGATTACTCAGGAGATGATTACTCAGGAGATGATGACCCGGGAGATGCTCACTCATGAGATGATAACTTGGGAGATGATGACTCAGATGATGCTGACTCAAGAGATGCTGACTCGGAGATGATGACTCAGGAGATGATGACTCAGGAGATGATGACTCAGGAGATTCTGACTCAGGAGATGATGGCTCGGGAGATGATGTTTCGGGAGATGCTGACTCGGGAGATGCTGATTCAGGAGATGATGACTTAGGAGATGCTGATTCAGGAGATGATGACTTGGGAGATGCTAATTCGGCAGATGCTGATTCAGGAGATGATTACTCAGGAGATGATGACCCGGGAGATGCTCACTCATGAGATGATAACTTGGGAGATGATGACTCAGAAGATGCTGACTCAAGAGATGCTGACTCGGAGATGATGACTCAGGAGATGATGACTCAGGAGATGCTGATTCAAGAGATGATGACTTGGGAGATGCTAATTCGGCAGATGCTGATTCAGGAGATGATTACTCAGGAGATGATGACTCAGGAGATGCTGACTCATGAGATGATGACTCAGGACATGATGACCCGGGAGATGCTCACTCATGAGATGATAACTTGGGCGATGATGTCTCAGGGGATGCTGACTCAAGAGATGCTGACCCGGGAGATGCTCACTCATGAGATGATAACTTGGGAGATGATGACTCAGGAGATGCTGATTCAGGAGATGATTACGCGGGATATGATGACTCAAGAGATGATGACTCAGGAGATGCTGAATCAGGCGATGATGACTCAGGAGATGATGACTCAGGAGATGATGACTCTGGAGATGCTGACTCGGGAGATGATGATTCAGGAGATGCTGACTCGGGAGATGATGACTCAAGAGATGATGACTCAGGAGATGCTGACTCAGGAGATGCTGACTCAGGAGATGATGACTCAGGAGATGATGACTTGGGAGATGCTAATTCGGCAGATCCTGATTCAGGAGATGACGACTCGGGAAATGATGACTCAGGAGTTGATTACAAAGGAGATGATGACTCAGGAGATGCTGATTCAGGAGATGATTTCTCGGGCGATGACTCATGAGATGATAACTTGGGAGATGATGACCCGGGAGATGCTCACTCATGAGATGATGACTCAGGAGATCCTGACTCAGGAGATGATGACTTAGGAGATGATGACTCAGGAGATGTTGACTCAGGAGATGCAGACTCAGGAGATGCTGATTCAGGAGATGATTACTCGGGAGATGATGACTCAGGAGATGCTGATTCAGGAGATGATGACTCGGGAGATGCTCACTCATGAGATGATAACTTGGGAGATGATGACTCAGGAGATGCTGATTCAGGAGATGATGACTCAGAAGATGATGACTTGGGAGATGCTAATTCGGCAGATGCTGATTCAGGAGATGATTACTTGGGAGATGACGACTCAAGAGATCCTGATTCAGCGGATGATGACTCGGGAGATGATGACTCAGGAGATGATGACTCGGGAGATGCTCACTCATGAGATGATAACTTGGGAGATGATGACTCAGGAGATGTTGACTCAGGAATGCTGATTCAAGAGATGATGACTTGGGAGATGCTAATTCGGCAGATGCTGATTCAGGAGATGATTACTCAGGAGATGATGACTCAGGAGATGCTGACTCATGAGATGATGACTCAGGACATGATGACCCGGGAGATGCTCACTCATGAGATGATAACTTGGGCGATGATGACTCAGGGGATGCTGACTCAAGAGATGCTGACCCGGGAGATGCTCATTCATGAGATGATAACTTGGGAGATGCTGAATCAGGCGATGATGACTCGGGAGATGATGATTCAGGAGATGCTGACTCGGGAGATGATGACTCAAGAGATGATGACTCAGGAGATGCTGACTCAGGAGATGATGACTCAGGAGATGATGACTTGGAAGATGCTAATTCGGCAGATCCTGATTCAGGAGATGACGACTCGGGAAATGATGACTCAGGAGTTGATTACAAAGGAGATGATGACTCAGGAGATGCTGATTCAGGAGATGATTTCTCGGGCGATGACTCATGAGATGATAACTTGGGAGATGATGACCCGGGACATGCTCACTCATGAGATGATGACTCAGGAGATGCTGACTCAGGAGATGAAGACTTAGGAGATGATGACTCAGGAGATGTTGACTCAGGAGATGATGACTCAGGAGATGATGACTCAGGAGATGATTACTCAGGAGATGATGACTCGGGGGATGGTGACTCAGGAGATGCTGACTCAGGAGATGATAACTTGGGAGATTCTAATTCGACAGATGCTGATTCGGGAGATGATGACTCAGGAGATGATGACTCAGGGGATGCTGAGTCAGGAGATGATTACGCGGGATATGATGACTCAAGAGATGATGACTCAGGAGATGATGACTCAGGAGATGATGACTTGGGAGATGCTAATTCGGCAGATGCTGATTCAGGAGATGATTACTTGGGAGATGACGACTCAGGAGATCCTGATTCAGCGGATGATGACTCGAGAGATGATGACTCAGGAGTTGATGACAAAGGAGATGATGACTCAGAAGATGCTGATTCAGGAGATGATTTCTCGGGCGATGACTCAGGAGATGATAACTTGGGAGATGATGACCCGTGAGATGCTCACTCATGAGATGATGACTCAGGAGATGCTGACTCAGGAGATGCGGACTCAGGAGATGATGACTCAGGAGATGATGACTCAGGAGATGTTGACTCAGGAGATGATGACGCAGGAGATGATGACTCAGGAGATGATGACTCAGGAGATGATGACTCTGGGCATGATGACTCAGGAGATGCTGACTCGGGAGATGCTGACTCGGGAGATGATGATTTGGGAGATGCTAATTCGACAGATGCTGATTCGGGAGATGATTACTCGGGAGATGATGACTCAGGAGATGATGACTCAGGAAATGCTGAGTCAGGAGATGATTACGCGGGATATGATGACTCAAGAGATCATGACTCAGGAGATGATGATTCAGGCGATGGTTACGTGGGAGATGATGACTCAGGAGATGATGATTCAGGAGATACTGACTCGGGAGATGATGATTCAGGAGATGATGATTCAGGAGATGCTAACTCAAGAGATACTGACTCGGGCGATGATGCAGGAGATGATGACTCGGGAGATGATGACTCAGGAGATGTTGACTCATGAGATGATGACGCAGGAGATGATGACCCGGGAGATGCTCGCTCATGAGATGATAACTTGGGAGATGATGACTCAGGAGATGCTGATTCAGGAGATGATGACTCAGAAGATGATGACTTGGGAGATGCTAATTCGGCAGATGCTGATTCAGGAGATGATTACTTGGGAGATGACGACTCAAGAGATCCTGATTCAGCGGATGATGACTCGGGAGATGATGACTCAGGAGATGATGACTCAGGAGATGTTGACTCAGGAGATGATGACGCAGGAGATGATGACTCAGGAGATGATGACTCAGGAGATGATGACTCTGGGCATGATGACTCAGGAGATGCTGACTCGGGAGATGCTGACTCGGGAGATGATGATTTGGGAGATGCTAATTCGACAGATGCTGATTCGGGAGATGATTACTCGGGAGATGATGACTCAGGAGATGATGACTCAGGAAATGCTGAGTCAGGAGATGATTACGCGGGATATGATGACTCAAGAGATGATGACTCAGGAGATGATGATTCAGGCGATGGTTACGTGGGAGATGATGACTCAGGAGATGATGATTCAGGAGATACTGACTCGGGAGATGATGATTCAGGAGATGATGATTCAGGAGATGCTAACTCAAGAGATACTGACTCGGGCGATGATGCAGGAGATGATGACTCGGGAGATGATGACTCAGGAGATGTTGACTCATGAGATGATGACGCAGGAGATGATGACCCGGGAGATGCTCGCTCATGAGATGATAACTTGGGAGATGATGACTCAGGAGATGCTGATTCAGGAGATGATGACTCAGAAGATGATGACTTGGGAGATGCTAATTCGGCAGATGCTGATTCAGGAGATGATTACTTGGGAGATGACGACTCAAGAGATCCTGATTCAGCGGATGATGACTCGGGAGATGATGACTCAGGAGATGATGACTCGGGAGATGCTCACTCATGAGATAATAACTTGGGAGATGATGACTCAGGAGATGATGACTCAGGAATGCTGATTCAAGAGATGATGACTTGGGAGATGCTAATTCGGCAGATGCTGATTCAGGAGATGATTACTCAGGAGATGATGACTCAGGAGATGCTGACTCATGAGATTCTGACTCAGGACATGATGACCCGGGAGATGCTCACTCATGAGATGATAACTTGGGCGATGATGACTCAGGGGATGCTGACTCAAGAGATGCTGACCCGGGAGATGCTCATTCATGAGATGATAACTTGGGAGATGCTGAATCAGGCGATGATGACTCAGGAGATGATGACTTGGAAGATGCTAATTCGGCAGATCCTGATTCAGGAGATGACGACTCGGGAAATGATGACTCAGGAGTTGATTACAAAGGAGATGATGACTCAGGAGATGCTGATTCAGGAGATGATTTCTCGGGCGATGACTCATGAGATGATAACTTGGGAGATGATGACCCGGGACATGCTCACTCATGAGATGATGACTCAGGAGATGCTGACTCAGGAGATGAAGACTTAGGAGATGATGACTCAGGAGATGTTGACTCAGGAGATGATGACTCAGGAGATGATGACTCAGGAGATGATTACTCAGGAGATGATGACTCGGGGGATGGTGACTCAGGAGATGCTGACTCAGGAGATGATAACTTGGGAGATTCTAATTCGACAGATGCTGATTCGGGAGATGATGACTCAGGAGATGATGACTCAGGGGATGCTGAGTCAGGAGATGATTACGCGGGATATGATGACTCAAGAGATGATGACTCAGGAGATGAAGATTCAGGCGATGGTTACGTGGGAGATGATGACTCAGGAGATGATGATTCAGGAGATGTTGACTCATGAGATGATGACGCAGGAGATGATGACCCGGGAGATGCTCGCTCATGAGATGATAACTTGGGAGATGATGACTCAGGAGTTGCTGATTCAGGAGATGATGACTCAGGAGATGCTGATTCAGGAGATGATGACTCAGGAGATGCTGATTTAGGAGATGAGGACTCTGGAGATGATGACTCAGGAGTTGATTACAAAGGAGATGATGACTCAGGAGATGCTGATTCAGGAGATGATTTCTCGGGCGATACTCATGAGATGATAACTTGGGAGATGATGACCCTGGAGATGCTCACTCATGAGATGATGACTCAGGAGATGCTGACTCAGGAGATGATGACTCAGGAGATGATGACTCAGGAGATGTTGACTCATGAGATGATGACTCAGGAGATGATGACTCAGGAGATGATGACTCAGGAGATGATGACTCAGGTGATGCTGACTCAGGAGATGCTGTCTCGGGAGATGCTGACTCGGGAGATGATGACTTGGGAGATGCTAATTCGACAGATGCTGATTCGGGAGATGATTACTCGGGAGATGATGACTCAGGAGATGATGACTCAGGAGATGCTGAGTCAGGAGATGATTACGTGGGATATCATGACTCAAGAGAGGATGACTCAGGAGATGCTGATTCAGGCGATGGTTACGTGGGAGATGATGACTCAGGAGATGATGATTCAGGGGATCCTAACTCGGGAGATTATGATTCAGGAGATGCTGACTCGGGAGATGCTGACTCAAGAGATGATGACTCAGGAGATGATGACTTGGGAGATGCTAATTCAGCAGATGCTGATTCAGGAGATGATTACTCAGGAGATGATGACTCAGGAGATGCTGACTCATGAGATGATGACTAAGGAGATGATGACCCGGGAGATGCTCACTCATGAGATGATAACTTGGGAGATGATGACTCAGGAGTTGCTGATTCAGGAGATGATGACTCAGGAGATGCTGATTCAGGAGATGATGACTCAGGAGATGCTGATTTAGGAGATGATGACGCGGGAGATGCTCACTCATGAGATGATAACTTGGGAGATGATGACTCGGGAGATGATGAGTCAGGAGATGCTGACTCAGGAGATGCTGACTCAAGAGATGCTGACTTAGGAGATGATGACTCAGGAGATTCTGACTCAGGAGATTCTGACTCGGGAGATGCTGATTCAGGAGATGATGACTTGGGAGATGCTAATTCGGCAGATGCTGATTCAGGAGATGATTACTCAGGAGATGATTACTCAGGAGATGATGACCCGGGAGATGCTCACTCATGAGATGATAACTTGGGAGATGATGACTCAGATGATGCTGACTCAGGAGATGCTGACTCGGAGATGATGACTCAGGAGATGATGACTCAGGAGATGATGACTCAGGAGATTCTGACTCAGGAGATGATGGCTCGGGAGATGATGTTTCGGGAGATGCTGACTCGGGAGATGCTGATTCAGGAGATGATGACTTAGGAGATGCTAATTCGGCAGATGCTCACTCATTAGATGATAACTTGGGAGATGATGCCTCAGGAGTTGCTGATTCAGGAGATGATGACTGAGGAGATGCTGACTCAGGAGATGCTGATTCAGGAGATGATTACTCGGGAGATGATGACTCAGGAGATGAGGACTCGGGAGATGCTCACTCATGAGATGATAACTTGGGAGATGATGACCCAGGAGATGATAACTCACGAATGCTGATTCAAGAGATGATGACTTGGGAGATGCTAATTCGGCAGATGCTGATTCAGGAGATGATTGCGCAGGAGATGCTGACTCATGAGATGATGACTCAGGAGATGATGACCCGGGAGATGCTCACTCATAAGATGATAACTTGGGAGATGATGACTCAGAAGATGCTGACTCAAGAGATGCTGACTCGGAGATGATGACTCAGGAGATGATGACTCAGGAGATGATGACTCAGGAGATTCTGACTCAGGAGATGATGACTCGGGAGATGCTGATTCAGGAGATGATGACTTGGAGATGCTAATTCGGCAGATGCTGATTCAGGAGATGATTACTCAGGAGATGATGACCCAGGAGATGCTCACTCATGAGATGATAACTTGGGAGATGATGACTCAGAACATGCTGACTCAAGAGATGCGGACTCGGAGATGATGACTCAGGAGATGATGACTCAGGAGATGATGACTCAGGAGATTCTGACTCAGGAGATGATGACTCGGGAGATGATGTTTCGGGAGATGATGACTCAGGAGATGATGACCCGGGAGATGCTCACTCATGAGATGATAACTCAAGAGATGATGACTTGGGAGATTCTAATTCGGCAGATGCTGATTCAGGAGATGATTACTCAGGAGATGATGACTCAGGAGATGCTGACTCGGGAGATGTTGTTTCGGGAGATGCTAATTCGGCAGATACTCACTCATTAGATGATAACTTGGGAGATGATGACTCAGGAGATGTTGACTCATGAGATGATAACTCAGGAGATGATGACCTGGGAGATGCTCACTCATGAGATGAAAACTTGGGAGATGATGACTCAAGAGATGCTGACTCAGGAGATGATGACTCAGGAAATGATGACTTGGGAGATGCTAATTCGGCAGATGCTGATGCAGGAGATAATTACTCAGGAGATGATGGCTCAGGAGATGTTGACTCATGAGATGATGACTCAGGAGATGATAACTTGGGAGATGATGACTCAGGAGATGATAACTCAGGAATGCTGATTCAAGAGATGATGACTTGGGAGATGCTAATTCGGCAGATGCTGATTCAGGAGATGATTGCTCAGGAGATGCTGACTCATGAGATGATGACTCAGGAGATGATGACACGGGAGATGCTCACTCATGAGATGATAACTTGGGAGATGGTGACTCAGGAGATGCTGACTCGGAGATGATGACCCGGGAGATGCTCACTCATGAGATGATAACTCAAGAGATGATGACTTGGGAGATGCTAATTCGGCAGATGCTGATTCAGGAGATGATTACTCAGGAGATGATGACTCAGGAGATGCTGACTCATGAGATGATAACTTGGGAGATGATGACTCAGGAGATGATGACTCAAGAGATGCTGACTCAGGAGATGATGACTTGGGAGATGCTAATTCGGCAGATGCTGATTCAGGAGATGATTACTCAGGAGATGATGGCTCAGGAGATGTTGACTCATGAGATGATGATGCAGGAGATGCTGACTCAAGAGATGCTGACTCGGAGATGATGACCCGGGAGATGCTCACTCATGAGATGATAACTCAATAGATGATGACTTGGGAGATGCTAATTCGGCAGATGCTGATTCAGGAGATGATTACTCAGGAGATGCTGACTCATGAGATGATGACTCATGAGACTGACTCAGGAGATGATGACCCGGGAGATGCTCACTCATGAGATGATAACTTGGGAGATGGTGACTCAGGAGTTGCTGATTCAGGAGATGATGACTCAGGAGATGCTGATTCAGGAGATGATTACTCGGGAGATGATGACTCAGGAGATGATGACTCGGGAGATGCTCACTCATGAGATGATGACTCAGGAGATACTGACTCGGGAAATGATGATTCAGGAGATGCTGACTCGGGAGATGTTTACTCAAGAGATGATGACTCAGGAGATGCTAACTCAAGAGATACTGACTCGGTAGATGAGGATTCAGGAGATGCTGACTCGGGAGATGCTGATTCAGGAGATGATTACTCGGGAGATGATGACTCAGGAGATGCTGATTCAGGAGATGATGACTCGGGAGATGCTCACTCATGAGATGATAACTTGGCAGATGATGACTCAGGAGATGATGACTCAAGAGATGCTGACTCAGGAGATGATGACTCAGGAGATGATGACTTGGGAGATGCTAATTCGGCAGATGCTGATTCAGGAGATGATTACTCAGGAGATGATGGCTCAGGAGATGTTGACTCATGAGATGCTGATTCAGGAGATGATTACTCAGGAGATGATGACTCAGGAGATGTTGACTCATGAGATGATAACTCAGGAGATGATGACCTGGGAGATGCTCACTCATGAGATGATAACTTGGAAGATGATGACTCAGGAGATGCTAACTCAAGAGATACTGACTCGGGAGATGATGATGCAGGAGATGCTGACTCGGGAGATGATGACTCAAGAGATGATGACTCAGGAGATGCTGATTCAGGAGATGATGACTCAGGAGATGCTGATTCAGGAGATGATGACTCAGGAGATTCTGATTCAGGCGATGATTACTCGGGAGATGATGACTCAGGAGATGCTGATTCAGGAGAGATGATGACTCGGGAGATGCTCACTCATGAGATGATAACTTGGGAGAGGATGACTCAGGAGATGCTGACTCAAGAGATGCTGACTCAGGACATGATGACGCAAGAGATGCTGTCTCAGGAGATGATGACTCAGGAGATACTGACTCGGGAGATGATGATTCAGGAGATGCTGATTCAGGAGATGATGACTCAGGAGATGCTGATTCAGGAGATGCTGACTCGGGAGATGATGACTCAAGTGATGATGACTCAGGAGATGCTGATTCAGGAGATGATGACTCGGGAGATGCTCACTCATGAGATGATAACTTGGGAGATGATGACTCAGGAGATGCTGATTCAGGAGATGATGACTCAGGAGATGATGACTTGGGAGATGCTAATTCGGCAGATGCTGATTCAGGAGATGATTACTCAGATGATGACTCAGGAGATGCTGATTCAGGAGATGATGACTTGGGAGATGATGACTCAGGAGATGCTGATTCAGGAGATGATGACTCAGGAGATGATGACTTGGGAGATGCTAATTCGGCAGATGCTGATTCAAGAGATGATTAGTCAGGAGATGATGACTCAGGAGATGCTGACTCATGAGATGATAACTTGGGAGATGATGACTCAGGAGATGATGACTCAAGAGATGCTGACTCAGGAGATGATGACTCAGGAGATGATAACTTGGGAGATGATGACTCAGGAGATGCTGACCCAAGAGATGATTACTCAGGAGATGATGGCTCAGGAGATGTTGACTCATGAGATGATGACTCAGGAGATGATAACTTGGGAGATGATGACTCAGGAGATGCTGACTCAAGAGATGCTGTCTCGGAGATGATGACCCGGGAGATGCTCACTCATGAGATGATAACTTGGGAGATGATGACTCAGGAGTTGCTGATTCAGGAGATGATGACTCAGGAGATGCTGACTTAGGAGACGCTGATTCAGGAGATGCTGACTCAGGAGATGCTGATTCAGGAGATGATTACTCGGGAGATGATGACTCAGGAGATGCTGATTCAGGAGATGATGACTCGGGAGATGCTCACTCATGAGATGATAACTTGGGAGATGATGACTCAGGAGATGCTGATTCAGGAGATGATGACTCAGGAGATGATGACTTGGGAGATGCTAATTCGGCAGATGCTGATTTAGGAGATGATTACTCAGATGATGACTCAGGAGATGCTGATTCAGGAGATGATGACTCAGGAGATGCTGATTCAGGAGATGATGACTCGGGAGATGATGACTCAGGTGATGATGACTTGGGAGATGCTAATTCGGCAGATGCTGATTCAGGAGATGATTACTCAAGTGATGCTGACTCATGAGATGATGACTCAGGAGACTGACTCAGGAGATGATGACCCGGGAGATGCTCACTCATGAGATGATAAATTGGGAGATGGTGACTCAGGAGTTGCTGATTCAGGAGATGATGACTCAGGAGATGCTGATTCAGGAGATGATTACTCGGGAGATGATGACTCAGGAGATGATGACTCGGGAGATGCTCACTCATGAGATGATGACTCAGGAGATACTGACTCGGGAGATGATGATTCAGGAGATGCTGACTCGGGAGATGCTTACTCAAGAGATGATGACTCAGGAGATGCTAACTCAAGAGATACTGACTCGGGAGATGAGGATTCAGGAGATGCTGACTCGGGAGATGATGACTCAAGAGATGATGACTCAGGAGATGCTGACTCATGAGATGATGACTCAGGAGATGATGACTGAGGAGATGATGACCCGGGAGATGCTCACTCATGAGATGATAACTTGGGAGATGATGACCCGGGAGATGCTCACTCATGAGATGATGACTCAGGAGATGCTGACTCATGAGATGATGACTCAGGAGATGATGACTCAGGGTATGCTGACTCAGGAGATGCTGACTCGGGAGATGCTGACTCGGGAGATGATGACTCAGGAGATGATGACTTAGGAGATGCTGACTCGGGAGATGATGATTCAGGAGATGCTGACTCAGGAGATGATGACTTGGGAGATGCTAATTCGACAGATGCTGATTCGGGAGATGATTACTCGGGAGATGATGACTCAGGAGATGATGACTCAGGAGACGCTGAGTCAGGAGATGATTACGCGGTATATGATGACTCAGGAGATGCTGATTCAGGCGATGATTACGTGGGAGATGATGACTCAGGAGATGATGATTCAGGAGATGCTGATTCAGGAGATGATGACTCAGGAGATGCTAACTCAGGAGACGATGACTTGGGAGATGCTGATTCAGGAGATGATGACTCAGGAGATGCTGATTCAGGAGATGATTACTCAGGAGATGATGGCTCAGGAGATGTTGACTCATGAGATGATGACTCAGGAGATGATAACTTGGGAGATGATGACTCAGGAGATGCTGACTCAAGAGATGCTGTCTCGGAGATGATGACCCGGGAGATGCTCACTCATGAGATGATAACTTGGGAGATGATGACTCAGGAGTTGCTGATTCAGGAGATGATGACTCAGGAGATGCTGACTCAGGAAACGCTGATTCAGGAGATGCTGACTCAGGAGATGCTGATTCAGGAGATGATTACTCGGGAGATGATGACTCAGGAGATGCTGATTCAGGAGATGATGACTCGGGAGATGCTCACTCATGAGATGATAACTTGGGAGATGATGACTCAGGAGATGCTGATTCAGGAGATGATAACTCAGGAGATGCTGATTCAGGAGATGATTACTCGGGAGATGATGACTCAGGAGATGATGACTCGGGAGATGCTCACTCATGAGATGATGACTCAGGAGATACTGACTCGGGAGATGATGATTCAGGAGATGCTGACTCGGGAGATGCTTACTCAAGAGATGATGACTCAGGAGATGCTAACTCAAGAGATACTGACTCGGGAGATGAGGATTCAGGAGATGCTGACTCGGGAGATGATGACTCAAGAGATGATGACTCAGGAGATGCTGACTCATGAGATGATGACTCAGGAGATGATGACTGAGGAGATGATGACCCGGGAGATGCTCACTCATGAGATGATAACTTGGGAGATGATGACCCGGGAGATGCTCACTCATGAGATGATGACTCAGGAGATGCTGACTCATGAGATGATGACTCAGGAGATGATGACTCAGGGTATGCTGACTCAGGAGATGCTGACTCGGGAGATGATGACTCAGGAGATGATGACTTGGGAGATGCTAATTCGGCAGATGCTGATTCAGGAGATGATTACTCAGATGATGACTCAGGAGATGCTGATTCAGGAGATGATGACTTGGGAGATGATGACTCAGGAGATGCTGATTCAGGAGATGATGACTCAGGAGATGATGACTTGGGAGATGCTAATTCGGCAGATGCTGATTCAAGAGATGATTAGTCAGGAGATGATGACTCAGGAGATGCTGACTCATGAGATGATAACTTGGGAGATGATGACTCAGGAGATGATGACTCAAGAGATGCTGACTCAGGAGATGATGACTCAGGAGATGATAACTTGGGAGATGATGACTCAGGAGATGCTGACCCAAGAGATGATTACTCAGGAGATGATGGCTCAGGAGATGTTGACTCATGAGATGATGACTCAGGAGATGATAACTTGGGAGATGATGACTCAGGAGATGCTGACTCAAGAGATGCTGTCTCGGAGATGATGACCCGGGAGATGCTCACTCATGAGATGATAACTTGGGAGATGATGACTCAGGAGTTGCTGATTCAGGAGATGATGACTCAGGAGATGCTGACTTAGGAGACGCTGATTCAGGAGATGCTGACTCAGGAGATGCTGATTCAGGAGATGATTACTCGGGAGATGATGACTCAGGAGATGCTGATTCAGGAGATGATGACTCGGGAGATGCTCACTCATGAGATGATAACTTGGGAGATGATGACTCAGGAGATGCTGATTCAGGAGATGATGACTCAGGAGATGATGACTTGGGAGATGCTAATTCGGCAGATGCTGATTTAGGAGATGATTACTCAGATGATGACTCAGGAGATGCTGATTCAGGAGATGATGACTCAGGAGATGCTGATTCAGGAGATGATGACTCGGGAGATGATGACTCAGGTGATGATGACTTGGGAGATGCTAATTCGGCAGATGCTGATTCAGGAGATGATTACTCAAGTGATGCTGACTCATGAGATGATGACTCAGGAGACTGACTCAGGAGATGATGACCCGGGAGATGCTCACTCATGAGATGATAAATTGGGAGATGGTGACTCAGGAGTTGCTGATTCAGGAGATGATGACTCAGGAGATGCTGATTCAGGAGATGATTACTCGGGAGATGATGACTCAGGAGATGATGACTCGGGAGATGCTCACTCATGAGATGATGACTCAGGAGATACTGACTCGGGAGATGATGATTCAGGAGATGCTGACTCGGGAGATGCTTACTCAAGAGATGATGACTCAGGAGATGCTAACTCAAGAGATACTGACTCGGGAGATGAGGATTCAGGAGATGCTGACTCGGGAGATGATGACTCAAGAGATGATGACTCAGGAGATGCTGACTCATGAGATGATGACTCAGGAGATGATGACTGAGGAGATGATGACCCGGGAGATGCTCACTCATGAGATGATAACTTGGGAGATGATGACCCGGGAGATGCTCACTCATGAGATGATGACTCAGGAGATGCTGACTCATGAGATGATGACTCAGGAGATGATGACTCAGGGTATGCTGACTCAGGAGATGCTGACTCGGGAGATGCTGACTCGGGAGATGATGACTCAGGAGATGATGACTTAGGAGATGCTGACTCGGGAGATGATGATTCAGGAGATGCTGACTCAGGAGATGATGACTTGGGAGATGCTAATTCGACAGATGCTGATTCGGGAGATGATTACTCGGGAGATGATGACTCAGGAGATGATGACTCAGGAGACGCTGAGTCAGGAGATGATTACGCGGTATATGATGACTCAGGAGATGCTGATTCAGGCGATGATTACGTGGGAGATGATGACTCAGGAGATGATGATTCAGGAGATGCTGATTCAGGAGATGATGACTCAGGAGATGCTAACTCAGGAGACGATGACTTGGGAGATGCTGATTCAGGAGATGATGACTCAGGAGATGCTGATTCAGGAGATGATTACTCAGGAGATGATGGCTCAGGAGATGTTGACTCATGAGATGATGACTCAGGAGATGATAACTTGGGAGATGATGACTCAGGAGATGCTGACTCAAGAGATGCTGTCTCGGAGATGATGACCCGGGAGATGCTCACTCATGAGATGATAACTTGGGAGATGATGACTCAGGAGTTGCTGATTCAGGAGATGATGACTCAGGAGATGCTGACTCAGGAAACGCTGATTCAGGAGATGCTGACTCAGGAGATGCTGATTCAGGAGATGATTACTCGGGAGATGATGACTCAGGAGATGCTGATTCAGGAGATGATGACTCGGGAGATGCTCACTCATGAGATGATAACTTGGGAGATGATGACTCAGGAGATGCTGATTCAGGAGATGATAACTCAGGAGATGCTGATTCAGGAGATGATTACTCGGGAGATGATGACTCAGGAGATGATGACTCGGGAGATGCTCACTCATGAGATGATGACTCAGGAGATACTGACTCGGGAGATGATGATTCAGGAGATGCTGACTCGGGAGATGCTTACTCAAGAGATGATGACTCAGGAGATGCTAACTCAAGAGATACTGACTCGGGAGATGAGGATTCAGGAGATGCTGACTCGGGAGATGATGACTCAAGAGATGATGACTCAGGAGATGCTGACTCATGAGATGATGACTCAGGAGATGATGACTGAGGAGATGATGACCCGGGAGATGCTCACTCATGAGATGATAACTTGGGAGATGATGACCCGGGAGATGCTCACTCATGAGATGATGACTCAGGAGATGCTGACTCATGAGATGATGACTCAGGAGATGATGACTCAGGGTATGCTGACTCAGGAGATGCTGACTCGGGAGATGCTGACTCGGGAGATGATGACTCAGGAGATGATGACTTAGGAGATGCTGACTCGGGAGATGATGATTCAGGAGATGCTGACTCAGGAGATGATGACTTGGGAGATGCTAATTCGACAGATGCTGATTCGGGAGATGATTACTCGGGAGATGATGACTCAGGAGATGATGACTCAGGAGACGCTGAGTCAGGAGATAATTACGCGGTATATGATGACTCACGAGATGCTGATTCAGGCGATGATTACGTGGGAGATGATGACTCAGGAGATGATGATTCAGGAGATGCTGATTCAGGAGATGATGACTCAGGAGATGCTAACTCAGGAGACGATGACTTGGGAGATGCTGATTCAGGAGATGATGACTCAGGAGATGCTGATTCAGGAGATGATTACTCAGGAGATGATGGCTCAGGAGATGTTGACTCATGAGATGATGACTCAGGAGATGATAACTTGGGAGATGATGACTCAGGAGATGCTGACTCAAGAGATGCTGTCTCGGAGATGATGACCCGGGAGATGCTCACTCATGAGATGATAACTTGGGAGATGATGACTCAGGAGTTGCTGATTCAGGAGATGATGACTCAGGAGATGCTGACTCAGGAAACGCTGATTCAGGAGATGCTGACTCAGGAGATGCTGATTCAGGAGATGATTACTCGGGAGATGATGACTCAGGAGATGCTGATTCAGGAGATGATGACTCGGGAGATGCTCACTCATGAGATGATAACTTGGGAGATGATGACTCAGGAGATGCTGATTCAGGAGATGATAACTCAGGAGATGATGACTTCGGAGATGCTAATTCGTCAGATGCTGATTCAGGAGATGATTACCCAGATGATGACTCAGGAGATGCTGATTCAGGAGATGATGACTCAGGAGATGCTGATTCAGGAGATGATGACTCGGGAGATGATGACTCAGGTGATGATTGATGACTTGGGAGATGCTAATTCGGCAGATGCTGATTCAGGAGATGATTACTCAAGTGATGCTGACTCATGAGATGATGACTCAGGAGACTGACTCAGGAGATGATGACCCGGGAGATGCTCACTCATGAGATGATAACTTGGGAGATGGTGACTCAGGAGTTGCTGATTCAGGAGATGATGACTCAGGAGATGCCGATTCAGGAGATGATTACTCGGGAGATGATGACTCAGGAGATGATGACTCGGGAGATGCTCACTCATGAGATGATGACTCAGGAGATACTGACTCGGGAGATGATGATTCAGGAGATGCTGACTCGGGAGATGCTTACTCAAGAGATGATGACTCAGGAGATGCTAACTCAAGATATACTGACTCGGGAGATGAGGATTCAGGAGATGCTGACTCGGGAGATGATGCCTCAAGAGATGATGACTCAGGAGATGCTGACTCATGAGATGATGACTCAGGAGATGATGACTGAGGAGATGATGACCCGGGAGATGCTCACTCATGAGATGATAACTTGGGAGATGATGACCCGGGAGATGCTCACTCATGAGATGATGACTCAGGAGATGCTGACTCAGGAGATGATGACTCATGAGATGATCACTCAGGAGATGATGACTCAGGAGATGATGACTCAGGGTATGCTGACTCAGGAGATGCTGACTCGGGAGATGCTGACTCGGGAGATGATGACTGGGGAGATGATGACTTAGGAGATGATGACTCGGGAGATGATGACTCAGGAGATGCTGACTCAGGAGATGATGACTTGGGAGATGCTAATTCGACAGATGCTGATTCGGGAGATGATTACTCGGGAGATGATGACTCAGGAGATGATGACTCAGGAGACGCTGAGTCAGGAGATGATTACGCGGGATATGATGACTCAGGAGATGCTGATTCAGGCGATGATTACGTGGGAGATGATGACTCAGGAGATGATGATTCAGGAGATGCTGATTCAGGAGATGATGACTCAGGAGATGCTAACTCAGGAGACGATGACTTGGGAGATGCTGATCCAGGAGATGATTACTCAGGAGATGATGGCTCAGGAGATGTTGACTCATGAGATGATGACTCAGGAGATGATGACTCAGGGTATGCTGACTCAGGAGATGCTGACTCGGGAGATGCTGACTCGGGAGATGATGACTCAGGAGATGATGACTTAGGAGATGCTGACTCGGGAGATGATGATTCAGGAGATGCTGACTCAGGAGATGATGACTTGGGAGATGCTAATTCGACAGATGCTGATTCGGGAGATGATTACTCGGGAGATGATGACTCAGGAGATGATGACTCAGGAGACGCTGAGTCAGGAGATGATTACGCGGTATATGATGACTCAGGAGATGCTGATTCAGGCGATGATTACGTGGGAGATGATGACTCAGGAGATGATGATTCAGGAGATGCTGATTCAGGAGATGATGACTCAGGAGATGCTAACTCAGGAGACGATGACTTGGGAGATGCTGATTCAGGAGATGATGACTCAGGAGATGCTGATTCAGGAGATGATTACTCAGGAGATGATGGCTCAGGAGATGTTGACTCATGAGATGATGACTCAGGAGATGATAACTTGGGAGATGATGACTCAGGAGATGCTGACTCAAGAGATGCTGTCTCGGAGATGATGACCCGGGAGATGCTCACTCATGAGATGATAACTTGGGAGATGATGACTCAGGAGTTGCTGATTCAGGAGATGATGACTCAGGAGATGCTGACTCAGGAAACGCTGATTCAGGAGATGCTGACTCAGGAGATGCTGATTCAGGAGATGATTACTCGGGAGATGATGACTCAGGAGATGCTGATTCAGGAGATGATGACTCGGGAGATGCTCACTCATGAGATGATAACTTGGGAGATGATGACTCAGGAGATGCTGATTCAGGAGATGATAACTCAGGAGATGCTGATTCAGGAGATGATTACTCGGGAGATGATGACTCAGGAGATGATGACTCGGGAGATGCTCACTCATGAGATGATGACTCAGGAGATACTGACTCGGGAGATGATGATTCAGGAGATGCTGACTCGGGAGATGCTTACTCAAGAGATGATGACTCAGGAGATGCTAACTCAAGAGATACTGACTCGGGAGATGAGGATTCAGGAGATGCTGACTCGGGAGATGATGACTCAAGAGATGATGACTCAGGAGATGCTGACTCATGAGATGATGACTCAGGAGATGATGACTGAGGAGATGATGACCCGGGAGATGCTCACTCATGAGATGATAACTTGGGAGATGATGACCCGGGAGATGCTCACTCATGAGATGATGACTCAGGAGATGCTGACTCATGAGATGATGACTCAGGAGATGATGACTCAGGGTATGCTGACTCAGGAGATGCTGACTCGGGAGATGCTGACTCGGGAGATGATGACTCAGGAGATGATGACTTAGGAGATGCTGACTCGGGAGATGATGATTCAGGAGATGCTGACTCAGGAGATGATGACTTGGGAGATGCTAATTCGACAGATGCTGATTCGGGAGATGATTACTCGGGAGATGATGACTCAGGAGATGATGACTCAGGAGACGCTGAGTCAGGAGATAATTACGCGGTATATGATGACTCACGAGATGCTGATTCAGGCGATGATTACGTGGGAGATGATGACTCAGGAGATGATGATTCAGGAGATGCTGATTCAGGAGATGATGACTCAGGAGATGCTAACTCAGGAGACGATGACTTGGGAGATGCTGATTCAGGAGATGATGACTCAGGAGATGCTGATTCAGGAGATGATTACTCAGGAGATGATGGCTCAGGAGATGTTGACTCATGAGATGATGACTCAGGAGATGATAACTTGGGAGATGATGACTCAGGAGATGCTGACTCAAGAGATGCTGTCTCGGAGATGATGACCCGGGAGATGCTCACTCATGAGATGATAACTTGGGAGATGATGACTCAGGAGTTGCTGATTCAGGAGATGATGACTCAGGAGATGCTGACTCAGGAAACGCTGATTCAGGAGATGCTGACTCAGGAGATGCTGATTCAGGAGATGATTACTCGGGAGATGATGACTCAGGAGATGCTGATTCAGGAGATGATGACTCGGGAGATGCTCACTCATGAGATGATAACTTGGGAGATGATGACTCAGGAGATGCTGATTCAGGAGATGATAACTCAGGAGATGATGACTTCGGAGATGCTAATTCGTCAGATGCTGATTCAGGAGATGATTACCCAGATGATGACTCAGGAGATGCTGATTCAGGAGATGATGACTCAGGAGATGCTGATTCAGGAGATGATGACTCGGGAGATGATGACTCAGGTGATGATTGATGACTTGGGAGATGCTAATTCGGCAGATGCTGATTCAGGAGATGATTACTCAAGTGATGCTGACTCATGAGATGATGACTCAGGAGACTGACTCAGGAGATGATGACCCGGGAGATGCTCACTCATGAGATGATAACTTGGGAGATGGTGACTCAGGAGTTGCTGATTCAGGAGATGATGACTCAGGAGATGCCGATTCAGGAGATGATTACTCGGGAGATGATGACTCAGGAGATGATGACTCGGGAGATGCTCACTCATGAGATGATGACTCAGGAGATACTGACTCGGGAGATGATGATTCAGGAGATGCTGACTCGGGAGATGCTTACTCAAGAGATGATGACTCAGGAGATGCTAACTCAAGATATACTGACTCGGGAGATGAGGATTCAGGAGATGCTGACTCGGGAGATGATGCCTCAAGAGATGATGACTCAGGAGATGCTGACTCATGAGATGATGACTCAGGAGATGATGACTGAGGAGATGATGACCCGGGAGATGCTCACTCATGAGATGATAACTTGGGAGATGATGACCCGGGAGATGCTCACTCATGAGATGATGACTCAGGAGATGCTGACTCAGGAGATGATGACTCATGAGATGATCACTCAGGAGATGATGACTCAGGAGATGATGACTCAGGGTATGCTGACTCAGGAGATGCTGACTCGGGAGATGCTGACTCGGGAGATGATGACTGGGGAGATGATGACTTAGGAGATGATGACTCGGGAGATGATGACTCAGGAGATGCTGACTCAGGAGATGATGACTTGGGAGATGCTAATTCGACAGATGCTGATTCGGGAGATGATTACTCGGGAGATGATGACTCAGGAGATGATGACTCAGGAGACGCTGAGTCAGGAGATGATTACGCGGGATATGATGACTCAGGAGATGCTGATTCAGGCGATGATTACGTGGGAGATGATGACTCAGGAGATGATGATTCAGGAGATGCTGATTCAGGAGATGATGACTCAGGAGATGCTAACTCAGGAGACGATGACTTGGGAGATGCTGATCCAGGAGATGATTACTCAGGAGATGATGGCTCAGGAGATGTTGACTCATGAGATGATGACTCAGGAGATGATAACTCGGGAGATGATGACTCAGGAGATGCTGACTCAAGAGATGCTGTCTCGGAGATGATGACCCGGGAGATGCTCACTCATGAGATGATAACTTGGGAGATGATGACTCAGGAGATGCTGACTCAGGAGACGCTGATTCACGAGATGCTGACTCAGGAGATGCTGATTCAGGAGATGATTACTCGGGAGATGATGACTCAGGAGATGCTGATTCAGGAGATGATGACTCGGGAGATGCTCACTCATGAGATGATAACTTGGGAGATGATGACTCGGGAGATGCTGATTCAGGAGATGATGACTCAGGAGATGATGACTTGGGAGATGCTAATTCGGCAGATGCTGATTCAGGAGATGATTACTCAGATGATGACTCAGGAGATGCTGATTCAGGAGATGATGACTCAGGAGATGCTGATTCAGGAGATGATGACTCGGGAGATGATGACTCAGGTGATGATGACTTGGGAGATGCTAATTCGGCAGATGCTGATTCAGGAGATGATTACTCAGGAGATGCTGACTCATGAGATGATGACTCAGGAGACTGACTCAGGAGATGATGACCCGGGAGATGCTCACTCATGAGATGATAACTTGGGAGATGGTGACTCAGGAGTTGCTGATTCAGGAAATGATGACTCAGGAGATGCTGATTCAGGAGATGATGACTCAGGAGATGCTAACTCAAGAGATACTGACTCGGGAGATGATGATTCAGGAGATGCTGACTCAAGAGATCATGACTCAGGAGATGCTGATTCAGGAGATGATGACTCAGGAGATTCTGATTCAGGAGATGATGACTCAGGAGATGATGACTTGGGAGATGCTAATTCGGCAGATGCTGATTCAGGAGATGATGACTCAGGAGATGATGACTTGGGAGATGCTAATTCGGCAGATGCTGATTCAGGAGATGATTACTCAGATGATGACTCAGGAGATGCTGATTCAGGAGATGATGACTCAGGAGATGCTGATTCAGGAGATGATGACTCGGGAGATGATGACTCAGGTGATGATGACTTGGGAGATGCTAATTCGGCAGATGCTGAT
This sequence comes from Chaetoderma sp. LZ-2023a, assembly GCA_034401795.1. Lineage (NCBI taxonomy): Eukaryota > Metazoa > Mollusca > Caudofoveata > Chaetodermatida > Chaetodermatidae > Chaetoderma > Chaetoderma sp. LZ-2023a. The sequence continues at coordinate 105,590,708 of CM067362.1, read as the reverse complement.
TCAGGAGATGATTACTCAGGAGATGCTGACTCATGAGATGATGACTCAGGAGACTGACTCAGGAGATGATGACCCGGGAGATGCTCACTCATGAGATGATAACTTGGGAGATGGTGACTCAGGAGTTGCTGATTCAGGAGATGATGACTCAGGAGATGCCGATTCAGGAGATGATTACTCGGGAGATGATGACTCAGGAGATGATGACTCGGGAGATGCTCACTCATGAGATGATGACTCAGGAGATACTGACTCGGGAGATGATGATTCAGGAGATGCTGACTCGGGAGATGCTTACTCAAGAGATGATGACTCAGGAGATGCTAACTCAAGATATACTGACTCGGGAGATGAGGATTCAGGAGATGCTGACTCGGGAGATGATGCCTCAAGAGATGATGACTCAGGAGATGCTGACTCATGAGATGATGACTCAGGAGATGATGACTGAGGAGATGATGACCCGGGAGATGCTCACTCATGAGATGATAACTTGGGAGATGATGACCCGGGAGATGCTCACTCATGAGATGATGACTCAGGAGATGCTGACTCAGGAGATGATGACTCATGAGATGATCACTCAGGAGATGATGACTCAGGAGATGATGACTCAGGGTATGCTGACTCAGGAGATGCTGACTCGGGAGATGCTGACTCGGGAGATGATGACTGGGGAGATGATGACTTAGGAGATGATGACTCGGGAGATGATGACTCAGGAGATGCTGACTCAGGAGATGATGACTTGGGAGATGCTAATTCGACAGATGCTGATTCGGGAGATGATTACTCGGGAGATGATGACTCAGGAGATGATGACTCAGGAGACGCTGAGTCAGGAGATGATTACGCGGGATATGATGACTCAGGAGATGCTGATTCAGGCGATGATTACGTGGGAGATGATGACTCAGGAGATGATGATTCAGGAGATGCTGATTCAGGAGATGATGACTCAGGAGATGCTAACTCAGGAGACGATGACTTGGGAGATGCTGATCCAGGAGATGATTACTCAGGAGATGATGGCTCAGGAGATGTTGACTCATGAGATGATGACTCAGGAGATGATAACTCGGGAGATGATGACTCAGGAGATGCTGACTCAAGAGATGCTGTCTCGGAGATGATGACCCGGGAGATGCTCACTCATGAGATGATAACTTGGGAGATGATGACTCAGGAGATGCTGACTCAGGAGACGCTGATTCACGAGATGCTGACTCAGGAGATGCTGATTCAGGAGATGATTACTCGGGAGATGATGACTCAGGAGATGCTGATTCAGGAGATGATGACTCGGGAGATGCTCACTCATGAGATGATAACTTGGGAGATGATGACTCGGGAGATGCTGATTCAGGAGATGATGACTCAGGAGATGATGACTTGGGAGATGCTAATTCGGCAGATGCTGATTCAGGAGATGATTACTCAGATGATGACTCAGGAGATGCTGATTCAGGAGATGATGACTCAGGAGATGCTGATTCAGGAGATGATGACTCGGGAGATGATGACTCAGGTGATGATGACTTGGGAGATGCTAATTCGGCAGATGCTGATTCAGGAGATGATTACTCAGGAGATGCTGACTCATGAGATGATGACTCAGGAGACTGACTCAGGAGATGATGACCCGGGAGATGCTCACTCATGAGATGATAACTTGGGAGATGGTGACTCAGGAGTTGCTGATTCAGGAAATGATGACTCAGGAGATGCTGATTCAGGAGATGATGACTCAGGAGATGCTAACTCAAGAGATACTGACTCGGGAGATGATGATTCAGGAGATGCTGACTCAAGAGATCATGACTCAGGAGATGCTGATTCAGGAGATGATGACTCAGGAGATTCTGATTCAGGAGATGATGACTCAGGAGATGATGACTTGGGAGATGCTAATTCGGCAGATGCTGATTCAGGAGATGATGACTCAGGAGATGATGACTTGGGAGATGCTAATTCGGCAGATGCTGATTCAGGAGATGATTACTCAGATGATGACTCAGGAGATGCTGATTCAGGAGATGATGACTCAGGAGATGCTGATTCAGGAGATGATGACTCGGGAGATGATGACTCAGGTGATGATGACTTGGGAGATGCTAATTCGGCAGATGCTGATTCAGGAGATGATTACTCAGGAGATGCTGACTCATGAGATGATGACTCAGGAGACTGACTCAGGAGATGATGACCCGGGAGATGCTCACTCATGAGATGATAACTTGGGAGATGGTGACTCAGGAGTTGCTGATTCAGGAGATGATGACTCAGGAGATGCCGATTCAGGAGATGATTACTCGGGAGATGATGACTCAGGAGATGATGACTCGGGAGATGCTCACTCATGAGATGATGACTCAGGAGATACTGACTCGGGAGATGATGATTCAGGAGATGCTGACTCGGGAGATGCTTACTCAAGAGATGATGACTCAGGAGATGCTAACTCAAGATATACTGACTCGGGAGATGAGGATTCAGGAGATGCTGACTCGGGAGATGATGCCTCAAGAGATGATGACTCAGGAGATGCTGACTCATGAGATGATGACTCAGGAGATGATGACTGAGGAGATGATGACCCGGGAGATGCTCACTCATGAGATGATAACTTGGGAGATGATGACCCGGGAGATGCTCACTCATGAGATGATGACTCAGGAGATGCTGACTCAGGAGATGATGACTCATGAGATGATGACTCAGGAGATGCTGACTCAGGAGATGATGACTCATGAGATGATCACTCAGGAGATGATGACTTGGGAGATGCTAATTCGGCAGATGCTGATTCAGGAGATGATTACTCAGGAGATGCTGACTCATGAGATGATGACTCAGGAGACTGACTCAGGAGATGATGACCCGGGAGATGCTCACTCATGAGATGATAACTTGGGAGATGGTGACTCAGGAGTTGCTGATTCAGGAAATGATGACTCAGGAGATGCTGATTCAGGAGATGATGACTCAGGAGATGCTAACTCAAGAGATACTGACTCGGGAGATGATGATTCAGGAGATGCTGACTCAAGAGATCATGACTCAGGAGATGCTGATTCAGGAGATGATGACTCAGGAGATTCTGATTCAGGAGATGATGACTCAGGAGATGATGACTTGGGAGATGCTAATTCGGCAGATGCTGATTCAGGAGATGATGACTCAGGAGATGATGACTTGGGAGATGCTAATTCGGCAGATGCTGATTCAGGAGATGATTACTCAGATGATGACTCAGGAGATGCTGATTCAGGAGATGATGACTCAGGAGATGCTGATTCAGGAGATGATGACTCGGGAGATGATGACTCAGGTGATGATGACTTGGGAGATGCTAATTCGGCAGATGCTGATTCAGGAGATGATTACTCAGGAGATGCTGACTCATGAGATGATGACTCAGGAGACTGACTCAGGAGATGATGACCCGGGAGATGCTCACTCATGAGATGATAACTTGGGAGATGGTGACTCAGGAGTTGCTGATTCAGGAGATGATGACTCAGGAGATGCCGATTCAGGAGATGATTACTCGGGAGATGATGACTCAGGAGATGATGACTCGGGAGATGCTCACTCATGAGATGATGACTCAGGAGATACTGACTCGGGAGATGATGATTCAGGAGATGCTGACTCGGGAGATGCTTACTCAAGAGATGATGACTCAGGAGATGCTAACTCAAGATATACTGACTCGGGAGATGAGGATTCAGGAGATGCTGACTCGGGAGATGATGCCTCAAGAGATGATGACTCAGGAGATGCTGACTCATGAGATGATGACTCAGGAGATGATGACTGAGGAGATGATGACCCGGGAGATGCTCACTCATGAGATGATAACTTGGGAGATGATGACCCGGGAGATGCTCACTCATGAGATGATGACTCAGGAGATGCTGACTCAGGAGATGATGACTCATGAGATGATCACTCAGGAGATGATGACTCAGGAGATGATGACTCAGGGTATGCTGACTCAGGAGATGCTGACTCGGGAGATGCTGACTCGGGAGATGATGACTGGGGAGATGATGACTTAGGAGATGATGACTCGGGAGATGATGACTCAGGAGATGCTGACTCAGGAGATGATGACTTGGGAGATGCTAATTCGACAGATGCTGATTCGGGAGATGATTACTCGGGAGATGATGACTCAGGAGATGATGACTCAGGAGACGCTGAGTCAGGAGATGATTACGCGGGATATGATGACTCAGGAGATGCTGATTCAGGCGATGATTACGTGGGAGATGATGACTCAGGAGATGATGATTCAGGAGATGCTGATTCAGGAGATGATGACTCAGGAGATGCTAACTCAGGAGACGATGACTTGGGAGATGCTGATCCAGGAGATGATTACTCAGGAGATGATGGCTCAGGAGATGTTGACTCATGAGATGATGACTCAGGAGATGATAACTCGGGAGATGATGACTCAGGAGATGCTGACTCAAGAGATGCTGTCTCGGAGATGATGACCCGGGAGATGCTCACTCATGAGATGATAACTTGGGAGATGATGACTCAGGAGATGCTGACTCAGGAGACGCTGATTCACGAGATGCTGACTCAGGAGATGCTGATTCAGGAGATGATTACTCGGGAGATGATGACTCAGGAGATGCTGATTCAGGAGATGATGACTCGGGAGATGCTCACTCATGAGATGATAACTTGGGAGATGATGACTCGGGAGATGCTGATTCAGGAGATGATGACTCAGGAGATGATGACTTGGGAGATGCTAATTCGGCAGATGCTGATTCAGGAGATGATTACTCAGATGATGACTCAGGAGATGCTGATTCAGGAGATGATGACTCAGGAGATGCTGATTCAGGAGATGATGACTCGGGAGATGATGACTCAGGTGATGATGACTTGGGAGATGCTAATTCGGCAGATGCTGATTCAGGAGATGATTACTCAGGAGATGCTGACTCATAAGATGATGACTCAGGAGATGATGACTCAGGAGATGATGACCCGGGAGATGCTCACTCATGAGATGATAACTTGGGAGATGGTGACTCAGGAGTTGCTGATTCAGGAAATGATGACTCAGGAGATGCTGATTCAGGAGATGATGACTCAGGAGATGCTAACTCAAGAGATACTGACTCGGGAGATGATGATTCAGGAGATGCTGACTCAAGAGATCATGACTCAGGAGATGCTGATTCAGGAGATGATGACTCAGGAGATTCTGATTCAGGAGATGATGACTCAGGAGATGATGACTTGGGAGATGCTAATTCGGCAGATGCTGATTCAGGAGATGATGACTCAGGAGATGATGACTTGGGAGATGCTAATTCGGCAGATGCTGATTCAGGAGATGATTACTCAGATGATGACTCAGGAGATGCTGATTCAGGAGATGATGACTCAGGAGATGCTGATTCAGGAGATGATGACTCGGGAGATGATGACTCAGGTGATGATGACTTGGGAGATGCTAATTCGGCAGATGCTGATTCAGGAGATGATTACTCAGGAGATGCTGACTCATGAGATGATGACTCAGGAGACTGACTCAGGAGATGATGACCCGGGAGATGCTCACTCATGAGATGATAACTTGGGAGATGGTGACTCAGGAGTTGCTGATTCAGGAAATGATGACTCAGGAGATGCTGATTCAGGAGATGATGACTCAGGAGATGCTAACTCAAGAGATACTGACTCGGGAGATGATGATTCAGGAGATGCTGACTCAAGAGATCATGACTCAGGAGATGCTGATTCAGGAGATGATGACTCAGGAGATGATGACTCAGGATATGATGACTCGGGAGATGATGACTTGGGAGATGCTAATTCGGCAGATGCTGATTCAGGAGATGATTACTCAGGAGATGATGACTCAGGAGATGTTGACTCATGAGATGATGACTCAGGAGATGATGACTCAGGAGATGATGACCCGGGAGATGCTCACTCATGAGATGATAACTTGGGAGATGATGACTCAGGAGATGCTAACTCAAGAGATACTGACTCGGGAGATGATGATTCAGGAGATGCTGACTCAAGATATCATGACTCAGGAGAGATTCAAGAGATGATGACTCAGGAGATTCTGATTCAGGAGATGATGACTCAGGAGATGATGACTTGGGAGATGCTAATTCGGCAGATGCTGATTCAGGAGAAGATTACTGAGGAGATGATGACTCAGGAGATGATGACTCAGGAGATGATGACTCAGGAGATGATGACCCCAGAGATGCTCACTCATGAGATGATAACTTAGGAGATGATGACTCAGGAGGTGCTGATTCAGGAGATGATGACTCAGGAGATGCTGATTCAGGAGATAATTACTCGGGAGATGATGATTCAGGAGATGATGACTCAGGAGATATTGACTCGGGAGATGATGATTCAGGAGATGCTGACTCAAGAGATGATGACTCAGGAGATGCTAACTCAAGAGATACTGACTCGGGAGATGAGGATTCAGGAGATGCTGACTCGGGAGATGATGACTCGACTCAGGAGATGCTGATTCAGGAGATGATGACTCAGGAGATGCTGACTCGGGAGATGATGACTCAAGACATGATGACTCAGGAGTTGCTGATTCAGGAGATGATGACTCAGGAGATGCTAACTCAAGAGATACTGACTCGGGAGATGATGATTCAGGAGATGCTGACTCAAGATATCATGACTCAGGAGAGATTCAAGAGATGATGACTCAGGAGATTCTGATTCAGGAGATGATGACTCAGGAGATGATGACTTGGGAGATGCTAATTCGGCAGATGCTGATTCAGGAGAAGATTACTGAGGAGATGATGACTCAGGAGATGATGACTCAGGAGATGATGACTCAGGAGATGATGACCCCAGAGATGCTCACTCATGAGATGATAACTTAGGAGATGATGACTCAGGAGGTGCTGATTCAGGAGATGATGACTCAGGAGATGCTGATTCAGGAGATAATTACTCGGGAGATGATGATTCAGGAGATGATGACTCAGGAGATATTGACTCGGGAGATGATGATTCAGGAGATGCTGACTCAAGAGATGATGACTCAGGAGATGCTAACTCAAGAGATACTGACTCGGGAGATGAGGATTCAGGAGATGCTGACTCGGGAGATGATGACTCGACTCAGGAGATGCTGATTCAGGAGATGATGACTCAGGAGATGCTGACTCGGGAGATGATGACTCAAGACATGATGACTCAGGAGTTGCTGATTCAGGAGATGATGACTCAGGAGATGCTGATTCAGGAGATGATTACTCGGGAGATGATGATTCAGGAGATGATGACTCAGGATATATTGACTCGGGAGATGATGATTCAGGAGATGCTGACTCGGGAGATGCTGACTCAAGAGATGATGACTCAGGAGATGCTAACTCAAGAGATACTGACTCGGGAGATGAGCATTCAGGAGATGCTGACTCGGGAGATGCTGATTCAGGAGATGATGACTCAGGAGATGCTGACTCGGGAGATGATGACTCAAGACATGATGACTCAGGAGATGCTGATTCAGGAGATGATGACTCAGGAGATGCTGATTCAGGAGATGATTACTCAGGAGATGATGACTCAGGAGATGTTGACTCATGAGATGATGACTCAGGAGATGATGACTCAGGAGATGATGACTCAGGAGATGATGACCCGAGAGATGCTCACTCATGAGATGATAACTTGGGAGATGATGGCTCAGGAGATGCTAACTCAAGAGAAACTGACTCGGGAGGTGATGATTCAGGAGATGCTGACTCGGGAGATGATGACTCAAGAGATGATGACTCAGTAGATGCTGATTCAGGAGATGATGACTCAGGAGATGCTGATTCAGGAGATGCTGACTCGGGAGATGCTGACTCAAGAGATGATGACTCAGGAGATGCTAACTCAAGAGATACTGACTCGGGAGATGAGGATTCAGGAGATGCTGACTCGGGAGATGAGGATTCAAGAGATGATGAGTCAGGAGATGCTGATTCAGGAGATGATGACTCAGGAGATACTGACTCGGGAGATGATGATTCAGGAGATGCTGACTCAGGAGATGCTGACTCAGGAGATGATGACTTTGGAGATGCTAATTCGGCAGATGCTAATTCAGGAGATGATTACTCAGGAGATGATGACTCAGGAGATGCTGACTCATGAGATGATTACTCAGGAGATGATGACTCGGGAGATGATGACTAAGGAGATCCTGACTCAGGAGATGATGACTTGGGAGATGCTAATTCGGCAGATGCTGATTCAGGAGATGATTACTCAGGAGATGATGACTCAGGAGATGTTGACTCGGGAGATGATGATTCAGGAGATGCTGACTCAAGAGATGATGACTCAGGAGATGCTGATTCGGGAGATGCGCACCCACAATCTTCGGCATAGGACGCCGATGCCTTATCCATTAGGCCACAGAGGCATCTCTTCATAATGTATGGTGGTCACTCTGATCCGAGAAAGTTATTGTACCTACTTTCTTCGACTGAATCCAGAACCCCATGCCCATTATTCACTGATAGCTAATAATTAAACAACAATGCGGGAATCACTTATAAAGACTGACTTTCTGGCTATTTATAGCCTTTAGTCCGCATTGGTGGTTCAGTGGTAGAATACTCGCCTGCCACGTGGGTGACCCGGGTTCGATTCCCGGCCAATGCATCACGTTTAAAGTTTCATTGTTGCTTCCGATGTGTTTCAGTCAGGTGCAGAAGAACGAGTTCGGCGCCGCATTCGTCAACAATAGAGATCAAATTATTAAGTTTCTGAGTAAGTTGGCCGAGTGACCCGCTCTATAACTTCCACTAACTGTATGAAGATAGTCATGTCCAGTTAGTTATGCATGTCTAATCAAATGTGTAGTAAGCACACTAAGATCTTTTGCACATCTCGGAAATGAATATCTAGTTGAATAAAAGCTTATGAATGGTGAAAGGTGTCTGTTTTAAGCAGTTGGTGTTGCATCACGACTGTCATTGAAGCAGATTCCTGATTACGTTGGCTGAGGAAAGAACTTGTTTTACGACCGTGACGAGATTCAAACTCACTCGCCTTATCCATTACGACACGCAGCCATATGTATATTTATCAGTAGGTACTATTAATTTCGTAGGTACTGTTATTAGAAATTTCAAACTCACCTCTATATTACACTGATTATTTTATCTTTTATTATGTTTGTTCGAAGAACATATGATGATGCGCACCCAAACGTCATTCAAACATTCTTGGTTGTGTACAGTTAGGAAAGATCTTGTGTACGACCACGACGAGACTCGAACTCGCAATCTTCTGATTCGAAGTCAGACGCCTTATCCATTAGGCCACGCGGCCACCAATTCATATATGTACATATGTCTTCAATGTGAGCATTGGCACCGGCTAAAACTATTATGATAGCTTCGTCATTATTGTTATGGATTACAATTCATTAACACCTCAAACGGGACTCGCACCCACAATCTTCGGCATAGGACGCCGATGCCTTATCCATTAGGCCACAGAGGCATCTCTTCATAATGTATGGTGGTCACTCTGATCCGAGAAAGTTATTGTACCTACTTTCTTCGACTGAATCCAGAACCCCATGCCCATTATTCACTGATAGCTAATAATTAAACAACAATGCGGGAATCACTTATAAAGACTGACTTTCTGGCTATTTATAGTCTCTAGTCCGCATTGGTGGTTCAGTGGTAGAATACTCGCCTGCCACGCGGGTGACCCGGGTTCGATTCCCGGCCAATGCATCACGTTTAAAGTTTCATTGTTGCTTCCGATGTGTTTCAGTCAGGTGCAGAAGAACGAGTTCGGCGCCGCATTCGTCAACAATAGAGATCAAATTATTAAGTTTCTGAGTAAGTTGGCCGAGTGACCCGCTCTATAACTGCCACTAACTGTATGAAGATAGTCATGTCCAGTTAGTTATGCATGTCTAATCAAATGTGTAGTAAGCACACTAAGATCTTTTGCACATCTCGGAAATGAATATCTAGTTGAATAAAAGCTTATGAATGGTGAAAGGTGTCTGTTTTAAGCAGTTGGTGTTGCATCACGACTGTCATTGAAGCAGATTCCTGATTACGTTGGCTGAGGAAAGAACTTGTTTTACGACCGTGACGAGATTCAAACTCACTCGCCTTATCCATTACGACACGCAGCCATATGTATATTTATCAGTAGGTACTATTAATTTCGTAGGTACTGTTATTAGAAATTTCAAACTCACCTCTATATTACACTGATTATTTTATCTTTTATTATGTTTGTTCGAAGAACATATGATGCTGCGCACCCAAACGTCATTCAAACATTCTTGGTTGTGTACAGTTAGGAAAGATCTTGTGTACGACCACGACGAGACTCGAACTCAGACGCCTTATCCATTAGGCCACGCGGCCACCAATTCATATATGTACATATGTCTTCAATGTGAGCATTGGCACCGGCTAAAACTATTATGATAGCTTCGTCATTATTGTTATGGATTACAATTCATTAACACCTCAAACGGGACTCGCACCCACAATCTTCGGCATAGGACGCCGATGCCTTATCCATTAGGCCACAGAGGCATCTCTTCATAATGTATGGTGGTCACTCTGATCCGAGAAAGTTATTGTACCTACTTTCTTCGACTGAATCCAGAACCCCATGCCCATTATTCACTGATAGCTAATAATTAAACAACAATGCGGGAATCACTTATAAAGACTGACTTTCTGGCTATTTATAGTCTCTAGTCCGCATTGGTGGTTCAGTGGTAGAATACTCGCCTGCCACGCGGGTGACCCGGGTTCGATTCCCGGCCAATGCATCACGTTTAAAGTTTCATTGTTGCTTCCGATGTGTTTCAGTCAGGTGCAGAAGAACGAGTTCGGCGCCGCATTCGTCAACAATAGAGATCAAATTATTAAGTTTCTGAGTAAGTTGGCCGAGTGACCCGCTCTATAACTGCCACTAACTGTATGAAGATAGTCATGTCCAGTTAGTTATGCATGTCTAATCAAATGTGTAGTAAGCACACTAAGATCTTTTGCACATCTCGGAAATGAATATCTAGTTGAATAAAAGCTTATGAATGGTGAAAGGTGTCTGTTTTAAGCAGTTGGTGTTGCATCACGACTGTCATTGAAGCAGATTCCTGATTACGTTGGCTGAGGAAAGAACTTGTTTTACGACCGTGACGAGATTCAAACTCACTCGCCTTATCCATTACGACACGCAGCCATATGTATATTTATCAGTAGGTACTATTAATTTCGTAGGTACTGTTATTAGAAATTTCAAACTCACCTCTATATTACACTGATTATTTTATCTTTTATTATGTTTGTTCGAAGAACATATGATGCTGCGCACCCAAACGTCATTCAAACATTCTTGGTTGTGTACAGTTAGGAAAGATCTTGTGTACGACCACGACGAGACTCGAACTCGCAATCTTCTGATTCGAAGTCAGACGCCTTATCCATTAGGCCACGCGGCCACCAATTCATATATGTACATATGTCTTCAATGTGAGCATTGGCACCGGCTAAAACTATTATGATAGCTTCGTCATTATTGTTATGGATTACAATTCATTAACACCTCAAACGGGACTCGCACCCACAATCTTCGGCATAGGACGCCGATGCCTTATCCATTAGGCCACAGAGGCATCTCTTCATAATGTATGGTGGTCACTCTGATCCGAGAAAGTTATTGTACCTACTTTCTTCGACTGAATCCAGAACCCCATGCCCATTATTCACTGATAGCTAATAATTAAACAACAATGCGGGAATCACTTATAAAGACTGACTTTCTGGATATTTATAGTCTCTAGTCCGCATTGGTGGTTCAGTGGTAGAATACTCGCCTGCCACGCGGGTGACCCGGGTTCGATTCCCGGCCAATGCATCACGTTTAAAGTTTCATTGTTGCTTCCGATGTGTTTCAGTCAGGTGCAGAAGAACGAGTTCGGCGCCGCATTCGTCAACAATAGAGATCAAATTATTAAGTTTCTGAGTAAGTTGGCCGAGTGACCCGCTCTATAACTGCCACTAACTGTATGAAGATAGTCATGTCCAGTTAGTTATGCATGTCTAATCAAATGTGTAGTAAGCACACTAAGATCTTTTGCACATCTCGGAAATGAATATCTAGTTGAATAAAAGCTTATGAATGGTGAAAGGTGTCTGTTTTAAGCAGTTGGTGTTGCATCACGACTGTCATTGAAGCAGATTCCTGATTACGTTGGCTGAGGAAAGAACTTGTTTTACGACCGTGACGAGATTCAAACTCACTCGCCTTATCCATTACGACACGCAGCCATATGTATATTTATCAGTAGGTACTATTAATTTCGTAGGTACTGTTATTAGAAATTTCAAACTCACCTCTATATTACACTGATTATTTTATCTTTTATTATGTTTGTTCGAAGAACATATGATGCTGCGCACCCAAACGTCATTCAAACATTCTTGGTTGTGTACAGTTAGGAAAGATCTTGTGTACGACCACGACGAGACTCGAACTCAGACGCCTTATCCATTAGGCCACGCGGCCACCAATTCATATATGTACATATGTCTTCAATGTGAGCATTGGCACCGGCTAAAACTATTATGATAGCTTCGTCATTATTGTTATGGATTACAATTCATTAACACCTCAAACGGGACTCGCACCCACAATCTTCGGCATAGGACGCCGATGCCTTATCCATTAGGCCACAGAGGCATCTCTTCATAATGTATGGTGGTCACTCTGATCCGAGAAAGTTATTGTACCTACTTTCTTCGACTGAATCCAGAACCCCATGCCCATTATTCACTGATAGCTAATAATTAAACAACAATGCGGGAATCACTTATAAAGACTGACTTTCTGGATATTTATAGTCTCTAGTCCGCATTGGTAGAATACTCGCCTGCCACGCGGGTGACCCGGGTTCGATTCCCGGCCAATGCATCACGTTTAAAGTTTCATTGTTGCTTCCGATGTGTTTCAGTCAGGTGCAGAAGAACGAGTTCGGCGCCGCATTCGTCAACAATAGAGATCAAATTATTAAGTTTCTGAGTAAGTTGGCCGAGTGACCCGCTCTATAACTGCCACTAACTGTATGAAGATAGTCATGTCCAGTTAGTTATGCATGTCTAATCAAATGTGTAGTAAGCACACTAAGATCTTTTGCACATCTCGGAAATGAATATCTAGTTGAATAAAAGCTTATGAATGGTGAAAGGTGTCTGTTTTAAGCAGTTGGTGTTGCATCACGACTGTCATTGAAGCAGATTCCTGATTACGTTGGCTGAGGAAAGAACTTGTTTTACGACCGTGACGAGATTCAAACTCACTCGCCTTATCCATTACGACACGCAGCCATATGTATATTTATCAGTAGGTACTATTAATTTCGTAGGTACTGTTATTAGAAATTTCAAACTCACCTCTATATTACACTGATTATTTTATCTTTTATTATGTTTGTTCGAAGAACATATGATGCTGCGCACCCAAACGTCATTCAAACATTCTTGGTTGTGTACAGTTAGGAAAGATCTTGTGTACGACCACGACGAGACTCGAACTCAGACGCCTTATCCATTAGGCCACGCGGCCACCAATTCATATATGTACATATGTCTTCAATGTGAGCATTGGCACCGGCTAAAACTATTATGATAGCTTCGTCATTATTGTTATGGATTACAATTCATTAACACCTCAAACGGGACTCGCACCCACAATCTTCGGCATAGGACGCCGATGCCTTATCCATTAGGCCACAGAGGCATCTCTTCATAATGTATGGTGGTCACTCTGATCCGAGAAAGTTATTGTACCTACTTTCTTCGACTGAATCCAGAACCCCATGCCCATTATTCACTGATAGCTAATAATTAAACAACAATGCGGGAATCACTTATAAAGACTGACTTTCTGGCTATTTATAGTCTCTAGTCCGCATTGGTAGAATACTCGCCTGCCACGCGGGTGACCCGGGTTCGATTCCCGGCCAATGCATCACGTTTAAAGTTTCATTGTTGCTTCCGATGTGTTTCAGTCAGGTGCAGAAGAACGAGTTCGGCGCCGCATTCGTCAACAATAGAGATCAAATTATTAAGTTTCTGAGTAAGTTGGCCGAGTGACCCGCTCTATAACTGCCACTAACTGTATGAAGATAGTCATGTCCAGTTAGTTATGCATGTCTAATCAAATGTGTAGTAAGCACACTAAGATCTTTTGCACATCTCGGAAATGAATATCTAGTTGAATAAAAGCTTATGAATGGTGAAAGGTGTCTGTTTTAAGCAGTTGGTGTTGCATCACGACTGTCATTGAAGCAGATTCCTGATTACGTTGGCTGAGGAAAGAACTTGTTTTACGACCGTGACGAGATTCAAACTCACTCGCCTTATCCATTACGACACGCAGCCATATGTATATTTATCAGTAGGTACTATTAATTTCGTAGGTACTGTTATTAGAAATTTCAAACTCACCTCTATATTACACTGATTATTTTATCTTTTATTATGTTTGTTCGAAGAACATATGATGCTGCGCACCCAAACGTCATTCAAACATTCTTGGTTGTGTACAGTTAGGAAAGATCTTGTGTACGACCACGACGAGACTCGAACTCAGACGCCTTATCCATTAGGCCACGCGGCCACCAATTCATATATGTACATATGTCTTCAATGTGAGCATTGGCACCGGCTAAAACTATTATGATAGCTTCGTCATTATTGTTATGGATTACAATTCATTAACACCTCAAACGGGACTCGCACCCACAATCTTCGGCATAGGACGCCGATGCCTTATCCATTAGGCCACAGAGGCATCTCTTCATAATGTATGGTGGTCACTCTGATCCGAGAAAGTTATTGTACCTACTTTCTTCGACTGAATCCAGAACCCCATGCCCATTATTCACTGATAGCTAATAATTAAACAACAATGCGGGAATCACTTATAAAGACTGACTTTCTGGATATTTATAGTCTCTAGTCCGCATTGGTGGTTCAGTGGTAGAATACTCGCCTGCCACGCGGGTGACCCGGGTTCGATTCCCGGCCAATGCATCACGTTTAAAGTTTCATTGTTGCTTCCGATGTGTTTCAGTCAGGTGCAGAAGAACGAGTTCGGCGCCGCATTCGTCAACAATAGAGATCAAATTATTAAGTTTCTGAGTAAGTTGGCCGAGTGACCCGCTCTATAACTGCCACTAACTGTATGAAGATAGTCATGTCCAGTTAGTTATGCATGTCTAATCAAATGTGTAGTAAGCACACTAAGATCTTTTGCACATCTCGGAAATGAATATCTAGTTGAATAAAAGCTTATGAATGGTGAAAACACACGTGTCATGCG